>OZ024884.1:38867827-38896155 GCA_964017185.1 Rugalucina vietnamica
ACACTAAATAAAATCCCCAAACCCTACGTTATTTGACCGAAGCCCTAATAGGGGTTTCCAGTAAATTAGATTGAAAATTTAATTTCTCCCCAAAATGGTCGGGGTTGACGCATTTTATTATTGATTCACAACAATTGGGCTAAACTATTTTCAAACCCTGAATAAAATCCACAAACCCTACGTGATTTGACCGAAGCCCTGATAGGGAGGGGTTCAAATTATATCGAAGATCAAATCTCTCCCACAAAATGGTCGGGGTTGACGCATTTATTATTGATTCACAACAATTGGGCTAAACTCCTTTCAAGCCCTGAATAAAATCCCAAAACCCTACTTGATTTGACCAAAGCCCTGATAGGTGTTTAGATTATATCGAAAACTATATCTCTCCCCCAAAATGGTCGGGGTTGACGCATTTTATTATTGATTCACAACAATTGGGCTAAACTCTTTTCAAACCTTGAATAAAATCCCAAAACCCTACGTGATTTGACCAAAGCCCTGATAGGGGTTCAAATTATATCGAAAATCAAATCTCTCCCACAAAATGGTCGGGGTTGACGCATTTTATCATTGATTCACAACAATTGGGCTAAACTCTTTTCAAACCCTGAATAAAATCCCAAAATCGTACGTTATTTGACCAAAACGCTGATAGGGGTACGAAATTATGTTAATTGATATATCTGAAAACAGTATATTGTTTGTGCGAACTAAATGAAACTATAGATTGAGTTCCCTTAAGAGCAATGAAAACAGTCTACGAACTGAAGTTACATACGGCATTATGCTTAGTGATATATATATGAACACATTGTGTTGTTCGTCAGAAATAAAGGAACACGCGAAATATGTTAAGAAATCTATATGAAAAAGCATATAAAGCTTGTCCGAACTAACGTTACATATGAATTCATGTTATCTAATATCAAAGATTAGCATCTCTGAATAGACCCCAACTGAGACAAGTTTTATCATTAATAATATAAAGGAGAATACAAAAGGAAAACATGTAGAAAGAAACAAAATCAGGTCATAGCCGAGATGGGCAAGTTGTTTATCTTCGCACATCAGCTTACACCCTGACCCTAACCCTAACCCAAAAAATGCTACGGCCCGTAGAGTCCATGGATGTTGCACAAGGCCCATATAGTCCATTGGATTGTATTGATTTTTTCTGAGTTCTGCGGCCCCTATAGTCCATGGATATTGCAAGTCCAATATAGTCCAATGAATTGTTAGGCATGAGAACCTTTGTTCTTTAACTTGCTCCTGGAAAATAGGTACTGCGAATGGAATACCGCTCTAAAAGCAATATTCTTAGAGGTCAATTTAGTCTTTACGTTCTGTTTTCATGTAACCAAAGACAACGCTCGTATACCAACCTGGGTCAGCCTGCATTAAGTCGAAAATCAACATCTACCGCCAATATTATATCCATTGTACGATCAAATACACACAACTTACAAATGTTCACTTCTAGGGCTACTGATGAGGGCTCATTACCCGAAATTGTGCAATATGGTCCATACTATCTCCCTTTGAATGATTTAACTGCTTCCAAAGGATCCAACCTTTATATTTTACTTACTTCTCTTGGAAGCACACACCAGTTAAGCATTGTCTTAAGCGTAGGCACATCTATACTGAAAAATCGTGGATGGCCACTCACTGTCAGCCGCGCAAAGTATGCTCAAATACAATGCTTGCTCAAATTTTGAATGACAAGCGAGATTGACGTCATAAGGGCTACATGTTGCCAGAAGATTGAAAGTGCGCACAATCAAACAAGGTGTGTTTCAAGCGCCTAACCTTAACCCTAACCCTACGTTACATACGAATTCATGTTATTTAATATTAAAGATTAGCATCTCTGAATGGACCCAAACTGAGACAAGGTTTATCACTGATAATATAAAGGAGAACAGAAAAGGAGGAAAAAAGAAATAAAAAAAATGTAGAAAGAAAAGAATCAGATCATAACCAAGATGGGCAAGTTGCCCATCTTCGTACATCAGCTTATACCCTAATCCTAACCCTAACCCTCTCTGAATAGACCCCAAATGGGACATGTTTTATCATTAATAATATAAAGGAGAACAAAAAAGACCAAATGCAGAAATAAAAAAAAAATAATCAGATCATAACCAAGATGGGCAAGTTGCCCATCTTCGCACACCCGCTTATACCCTAACCCTAACCCTAACCCTAACCCTAACCCTAACCCTAACCTAACCCTAACCCTAACCCTAACCCTAACCCCTAACCCTAACCCTAACCCTAACCCTAACCCTAACCCCCTAACCATAACCCTAACCCTAACCCTAACCCTAACCCTAACCTAACCCTAACCCTAACCCTAACCCTAACCCTAACCCTGATTCACAACAATTGAGCTAAACTCTTTTCAAACCCTAAATAAAATCCCAAAACCCTACGTGATTTGACCAAAGCCCTGATAGGGGTTTAGATTATATCAAATACTAAATATCTCCGCAAAAATGGTCGGGGTTGACGCATTTTATTATTGATTCACAACAACTGGGCTAAACTCTTTACAAACCCTAAATAAAATCCCAAAACCCTACGTTATTTGACCGAAGCCCTGATAGGGGTTTCAAGTAAATTAGATTGAAAATTAAATTTCTCCCCAAAATGGTCGGGGTTGACGCATTTTATGATTGATTCACAACAATTGGGCTAAACTCTTTTCAAACCCTGAATAAAATCCCCAAATTCTACGTGATTTGACCAAAGCCCTGATAGGGAGGGGTTCAAATTATATCGAAGATCAAATCTCTCCCACAAAATGGTCGGGGTTGACGCATTTTATTATTGATTCACAACAATTGGGCTAAACTCCTTTCAAACCCCAAATAAAATCCCAAAACATTACTTGATTTGACCAAAGCCCTGATAGGGGTTTAGATTATATCGAAAACTATATCTCTCCCCCAAAATGGTCGGGGTTGACGCATTTTATTATTGATTCACAACAACTGGGCTAAACTCTTTACAAACCCTAAATAAAATCCCAAAACCCTACGTTATTTGACCGAAGCCCTGATAGGGGTTTCAAGTAAATTAGATTGAAAATTTAATTTCTCCCCAAAATGGTCGGGGTTGACGCATTTTATGATTGATTCACAACAATTGGGCTAAACTCTTTTCAAACCCTAAATAAAATCCCAAAACCCTACGTGATTTGACCAAAGCCCTGATAGGGGTTTAGATTATATCGTAAACTAAATCTCTCCCCCAAAATGGTCGGGGTTGACGCATTTTATTATTGATTCACAACAACTGGGCTAAACTCTTTACAAACCCTAAATAAAATCCCAAAACCCTACGTTATTTGACCGAAGCCCTGATAGGGAGGGGTTCAAATTATATCGAAGATCAAATCTCTCCCACAAAATGGTCGGGGTTGACGCATTTTATTATTGATTCACAACAATTGAGCTAAACTCTTTTCAAACCCTAAATAAAATCCCAAAACCCTACGTGATTTGACCAAAGCCCTGATAGGGGTTTAGATTATATCAAATACTAAATATCTCCCCCAAAATGGTCGGGGTTGACGCATTTTATTATTGATTCACAACAACTGGGCTAAACTCTTTACAAACCCTAAATAAAATCCCAAAACATTACGTTATTTGACCGAAGCCCTGATAGGGGTTTCCAGTAAATTAGATTGAAAATTAAATTTCTCCCCAAAATGGTCGGGGTTGACGCATTTTATTATTGATTCACGACAATTGGGCTAAACTCTTTTCAAACCCTGAAAAAAATCCACAAACCCTACGTGATTTGACCAAAGCCCTGATAGGGAGGGGTTCAAATTATATCGAAGATCAAATCTCTCCCACAAAATGGTCGGGGTTGACGCATTTTCTTATTGATTCACAACAATTGAGCTAAACTCTTTTCAAACCCTAAATAAAATCCCAAAACCCTACGTGATTTGACCAAAGCCCTGATAGGGGTTTAGATTATATCAAATACTAAATATCTCCGCCAAAATGGTCGGGGTTGACGCATTTTATTATTGATTCACAACAACTGGGCTAAACTCTTTACAAACCCTAAATAAAATCCCAAAACCCTACGTTATTTGACCGAAGCCCTGATAGGGGTTTCAAGTAAATTAGATTGAAAATTAAATTTCTCCCCAAAATGGTCGGGGTTGACGCATTTTATGATTGATTCACAACAATTGGGCTAAACTCTTTTCAAACCCTGAATAAAATCCCCAAATTCTACGTGATTTGACCAAAGCCCTGATAGGGAGGGGTTCAAATTATATCGAAGATCAAATCTCTCCCACAAAATGGTCGGGGTTGACGCATTTTATTATTGATTCACAACAATTGGGCTAAACTCCTTTCAAACCCCAAATAAAATCCCAAAACCCTACTTGATTTGACCAAAGCCCTGATAGGGGTTTAGATTATATCGAAAACTATATCTCTCCCCCAAAATGGTCGGGGTTGACGCATTTTATTATTGATTCACAACAATTGGGCTAAACTCTTTACAAACACTAAATAAAATCCCCAAACCCTACGTTATTTGACCGAAGCCCTAATAGGGGTTTCCAGTAAATTAGATTGAAAATTTAATTTCTCCCCAAAATGGTCGGGGTTGACGCATTTTATTATTGATTCACAACAATTGGGCTAAACTATTTTCAAACCCTGAATAAAATCCACAAACCCTACGTGATTTGACCGAAGCCCTGATAGGGAGGGGTTCAAATTATATCGAAGATCAAATCTCTCCCACAAAATGGTCGGGGTTGACGCATTTATTATTGATTCACAACAATTGGGCTAAACTCCTTTCAAGCCCTGAATAAAATCCCAAAACCCTACTTGATTTGACCAAAGCCCTGATAGGTGTTTAGATTATATCGAAAACTATATCTCTCCCCCAAAATGGTCGGGGTTGACGCATTTTATTATTGATTCACAACAATTGGGCTAAACTCTTTTCAAACCTTGAATAAAATCCCAAAACCCTACGTGATTTGACCAAAGCCCTGATAGGGGTTCAAATTATATCGAAAATCAAATCTCTCCCACAAAATGGTCGGGGTTGACGCATTTTATCATTGATTCACAACAATTGGGCTAAACTCTTTTCAAACCCTGAATAAAATCCCAAAATCGTACGTTATTTGACCAAAACGCTGATAGGGGTACGAAATTATGTTAATTGATATATCTGAAAACAGTATATTGTTTGTGCGAACTAAATGAAACTATAGATTGAGTTCCCTTAAGAGCAATGAAAACAGTCTACGAACTGAAGTTACATACGGCATTATGCTTAGTGATATATATATGAACACATTGTGTTGTTCGTCAGAAATAAAGGAACACGCGAAATATGTTAAGAAATCTATATGAAAAAGCATATAAAGCTTGTCCGAACTAACGTTACATATGAATTCATGTTATCTAATATCAAAGATTAGCATCTCTGAATAGACCCCAACTGAGACAAGTTTTATCATTAATAATATAAAGGAGAATACAAAAGGAAAACATGTAGAAAGAAACAAAATCAGGTCATAGCCGAGATGGGCAAGTTGTTTATCTTCGCACATCAGCTTACACCCTGACCCTAACCCTAACCCAAAAAATGCTACGGCCCGTAGAGTCCATGGATGTTGCACAAGGCCCATATAGTCCATTGGATTGTATTGATTTTTTCTGAGTTCTGCGGCCCCTATAGTCCATGGATATTGCAAGTCCAATATAGTCCAATGAATTGTTAGGCATGAGAACCTTTGTTCTTTAACTTGCTCCTGGAAAATAGGTACTGCGAATGGAATACCGCTCTAAAAGCAATATTCTTAGAGGTCAATTTAGTCTTTACGTTCTGTTTTCATGTAACCAAAGACAACGCTCGTATACCAACCTGGGTCAGCCTGCATTAAGTCGAAAATCAACATCTACCGCCAATATTATATCCATTGTACGATCAAATACACACAACTTACAAATGTTCACTTCTAGGGCTACTGATGAGGGCTCATTACCCGAAATTGTGCAATATGGTCCATACTATCTCCCTTTGAATGATTTAACTGCTTCCAAAGGATCCAACCTTTATATTTTACTTACTTCTCTTGGAAGCACACACCAGTTAAGCATTGTCTTAAGCGTAGGCACATCTATACTGAAAAATCGTGGATGGCCACTCACTGTCAGCCGCGCAAAGTATGCTCAAATACAATGCTTGCTCAAATTTTGAATGACAAGCGAGATTGACGTCATAAGGGCTACATGTTGCCAGAAGATTGAAAGTGCGCACAATCAAACAAGGTGTGTTTCAAGCGCCTAACCTTAACCCTAACCCTACGTTACATACGAATTCATGTTATTTAATATTAAAGATTAGCATCTCTGAATGGACCCAAACTGAGACAAGGTTTATCACTGATAATATAAAGGAGAACAGAAAAGGAGGAAAAAAGAAATAAAAAAAATGTAGAAAGAAAAGAATCAGATCATAACCAAGATGGGCAAGTTGCCCATCTTCGTACATCAGCTTATACCCTAATCCTAACCCTAACCCTCTCTGAATAGACCCCAAATGGGACATGTTTTATCATTAATAATATAAAGGAGAACAAAAAAGACCAAATGCAGAAATAAAAAAAAAATAATCAGATCATAACCAAGATGGGCAAGTTGCCCATCTTCGCACACCCGCTTATACCCTAACCCTAACCCTAACCCTAACCCTAACCCTAACCCTAACCTAACCCTAACCCTAACCCTAACCCTAACCCCTAACCCTAACCCTAACCCTAACCCTAACCCTAACCCCCTAACCATAACCCTAACCCTAACCCTAACCCTAACCCTAACCTAACCCTAACCCTAACCCTAACCCTAACCCTAACCCTGATTCACAACAATTGAGCTAAACTCTTTTCAAACCCTAAATAAAATCCCAAAACCCTACGTGATTTGACCAAAGCCCTGATAGGGGTTTAGATTATATCAAATACTAAATATCTCCGCAAAAATGGTCGGGGTTGACGCATTTTATTATTGATTCACAACAACTGGGCTAAACTCTTTACAAACCCTAAATAAAATCCCAAAACCCTACGTTATTTGACCGAAGCCCTGATAGGGGTTTCAAGTAAATTAGATTGAAAATTAAATTTCTCCCCAAAATGGTCGGGGTTGACGCATTTTATGATTGATTCACAACAATTGGGCTAAACTCTTTTCAAACCCTGAATAAAATCCCCAAATTCTACGTGATTTGACCAAAGCCCTGATAGGGAGGGGTTCAAATTATATCGAAGATCAAATCTCTCCCACAAAATGGTCGGGGTTGACGCATTTTATTATTGATTCACAACAATTGGGCTAAACTCCTTTCAAACCCCAAATAAAATCCCAAAACATTACTTGATTTGACCAAAGCCCTGATAGGGGTTTAGATTATATCGAAAACTATATCTCTCCCCCAAAATGGTCGGGGTTGACGCATTTTATTATTGATTCACAACAACTGGGCTAAACTCTTTACAAACCCTAAATAAAATCCCAAAACCCTACGTTATTTGACCGAAGCCCTGATAGGGGTTTCAAGTAAATTAGATTGAAAATTTAATTTCTCCCCAAAATGGTCGGGGTTGACGCATTTTATGATTGATTCACAACAATTGGGCTAAACTCTTTTCAAACCCTAAATAAAATCCCAAAACCCTACGTGATTTGACCAAAGCCCTGATAGGGGTTTAGATTATATCGTAAACTAAATCTCTCCCCCAAAATGGTCGGGGTTGACGCATTTTATTATTGATTCACAACAACTGGGCTAAACTCTTTACAAACCCTAAATAAAATCCCAAAACCCTACGTTATTTGACCGAAGCCCTGATAGGGAGGGGTTCAAATTATATCGAAGATCAAATCTCTCCCACAAAATGGTCGGGGTTGACGCATTTTATTATTGATTCACAACAATTGAGCTAAACTCTTTTCAAACCCTAAATAAAATCCCAAAACCCTACGTGATTTGACCAAAGCCCTGATAGGGGTTTAGATTATATCAAATACTAAATATCTCCCCCAAAATGGTCGGGGTTGACGCATTTTATTATTGATTCACAACAACTGGGCTAAACTCTTTACAAACCCTAAATAAAATCCCAAAACATTACGTTATTTGACCGAAGCCCTGATAGGGGTTTCCAGTAAATTAGATTGAAAATTAAATTTCTCCCCAAAATGGTCGGGGTTGACGCATTTTATTATTGATTCACGACAATTGGGCTAAACTCTTTTCAAACCCTGAAAAAAATCCACAAACCCTACGTGATTTGACCAAAGCCCTGATAGGGAGGGGTTCAAATTATATCGAAGATCAAATCTCTCCCACAAAATGGTCGGGGTTGACGCATTTTCTTATTGATTCACAACAATTGAGCTAAACTCTTTTCAAACCCTAAATAAAATCCCAAAACCCTACGTGATTTGACCAAAGCCCTGATAGGGGTTTAGATTATATCAAATACTAAATATCTCCGCCAAAATGGTCGGGGTTGACGCATTTTATTATTGATTCACAACAACTGGGCTAAACTCTTTACAAACCCTAAATAAAATCCCAAAACCCTACGTTATTTGACCGAAGCCCTGATAGGGGTTTCAAGTAAATTAGATTGAAAATTAAATTTCTCCCCAAAATGGTCGGGGTTGACGCATTTAATGATTGATTCACAACAATTGGGCTAAACTCTTTTCAAACCCTGAATAAAATCCCCAAATTCTACGTGATTTGACCAAAGCCCTGATAGGGAGGGGTTCAAATTATATCGAAGATCAAATCTCTCCCACAAAATGGTCGGGGTTGACGCATTTTATTATTGATTCACAACAATTGGGCTAAACTCCTTTCAAACCCCAAATAAAATCCCAAAACCCTACTTGATTTGACCAAAGCCCTGATAGGGGTTTAGATTATATCGAAAACTATATCTCTCCCCCAAAATGGTCGGGGTTGACGCATTTTATTATTGATTCACAACAATTGGGCTAAACTCTTTACAAACACTAAATAAAATCCCCAAACCCTACGTTATTTGACCGAAGCCCTAATAGGGGTTTCCAGTAAATTAGATTGAAAATTTAATTTCTCCCCAAAATGGTCGGGGTTGACGCATTTTATTATTGATTCACAACAATTGGGCTAAACTATTTTCAAACCCTGAATAAAATCCACAAACCCTACGTGATTTGACCGAAGCCCTGATAGGGAGGGGTTCAAATTATATCGAAGATCAAATCTCTCCCACAAAATGGTCGGGGTTGACGCATTTATTATTGATTCACAACAATTGGGCTAAACTCCTTTCAAGCCCTGAATAAAATCCCAAAACCCTACTTGATTTGACCAAAGCCCTGATAGGTGTTTAGATTATATCGAAAACTATATCTCTCCCCCAAAATGGTCGGGGTTGACGCATTTTATTATTGATTCACAACAATTGGGCTAAACTCTTTTCAAACCTTGAATAAAATCCCAAAACCCTACGTGATTTGACCAAAGCCCTGATAGGGGTTCAAATTATATCGAAAATCAAATCTCTCCCACAAAATGGTCGGGGTTGACGCATTTTATCATTGATTCACAACAATTGGGCTAAACTCTTTTCAAACCCTGAATAAAATCCCAAAATCGTACGTTATTTGACCAAAACGCTGATAGGGGTACGAAATTATGTTAATTGATATATCTGAAAACAGTATATTGTTTGTGCGAACTAAATGAAACTATAGATTGAGTTCCCTTAAGAGCAATGAAAACAGTCTACGAACTGAAGTTACATACGGCATTATGCTTAGTGATATATATATGAACACATTGTGTTGTTCGTCAGAAATAAAGGAACACGCGAAATATGTTAAGAAATCTATATGAAAAAGCATATAAAGCTTGTCCGAACTAACGTTACATATGAATTCATGTTATCTAATATCAAAGATTAGCATCTCTGAATAGACCCCAACTGAGACAAGTTTTATCATTAATAATATAAAGGAGAATACAAAAGGAAAACATGTAGAAAGAAACAAAATCAGGTCATAGCCGAGATGGGCAAGTTGTTTATCTTCGCACATCAGCTTACACCCTGACCCTAACCCTAACCCAAAAAATGCTACGGCCCGTAGAGTCCATGGATGTTGCACAAGGCCCATATAGTCCATTGGATTGTATTGATTTTTTCTGAGTTCTGCGGCCCCTATAGTCCATGGATATTGCAAGTCCAATATAGTCCAATGAATTGTTAGGCATGAGAACCTTTGTTCTTTAACTTGCTCCTGGAAAATAGGTACTGCGAATGGAATACCGCTCTAAAAGCAATATTCTTAGAGGTCAATTTAGTCTTTACGTTCTGTTTTCATGTAACCAAAGACAACGCTCGTATACCAACCTGGGTCAGCCTGCATTAAGTCGAAAATCAACATCTACCGCCAATATTATATCCATTGTACGATCAAATACACACAACTTACAAATGTTCACTTCTAGGGCTACTGATGAGGGCTCATTACCCGAAATTGTGCAATATGGTCCATACTATCTCCCTTTGAATGATTTAACTGCTTCCAAAGGATCCAACCTTTATATTTTACTTACTTCTCTTGGAAGCACACACCAGTTAAGCATTGTCTTAAGCGTAGGCACATCTATACTGAAAAATCGTGGATGGCCACTCACTGTCAGCCGCGCAAAGTATGCTCAAATACAATGCTTGCTCAAATTTTGAATGACAAGCGAGATTGACGTCATAAGGGCTACATGTTGCCAGAAGATTGAAAGTGCGCACAATCAAACAAGGTGTGTTTCAAGCGCCTAACCTTAACCCTAACCCTACGTTACATACGAATTCATGTTATTTAATATTAAAGATTAGCATCTCTGAATGGACCCAAACTGAGACAAGGTTTATCACTGATAATATAAAGGAGAACAGAAAAGGAGGAAAAAAGAAATAAAAAAAATGTAGAAAGAAAAGAATCAGATCATAACCAAGATGGGCAAGTTGCCCATCTTCGTACATCAGCTTATACCCTAATCCTAACCCTAACCCTCTCTGAATAGACCCCAAATGGGACATGTTTTATCATTAATAATATAAAGGAGAACAAAAAAGACCAAATGCAGAAATAAAAAAAAAATAATCAGATCATAACCAAGATGGGCAAGTTGCCCATCTTCGCACACCCGCTTATACCCTAACCCTAACCCTAACCCTAACCCTAACCCTAACCCTAACCTAACCCTAACCCTAACCCTAACCCTAACCCCTAACCCTAACCCTAACCCTAACCCTAACCCTAACCCCCTAACCATAACCCTAACCCTAACCCTAACCCTAACCCTAACCTAACCCTAACCCTAACCCTATCCCTAACCCTACCCTAACCCTAACCCTAACCCTAACCCTGATTCACAACAATTGAGCTAAACTCTTTTCAAACCCTAAATAAAATCCCAAAACCCTACGTGATTTGACCAAAGCCCTGATAGGGGTTTAGATTATATCAAATACTAAATATCTCCGCAAAAATGGTCGGGGTTGACGCATTTTATTATTGATTCACAACAACTTGGCTAAACTCTTTACAAACCCTAAATAAAATCCCAAAACCCTACGTTATTTGACCGAAGCCCTGATAGGGGTTTCAAGTAAATTAGATTGAAAATTAAATTTCTCCCCAAAATGGTCGGGGTTGACGCATTTTATGATTGATTCACAACAATTGGGCTAAACTCTTTTCAAACCCTGAATAAAATCCCCAAATTCTACGTGATTTGACCAAAGCCCTGATAGGGAGGGGTTCAAATTATATCGAAGATCAAATCTCTCCCACAAAATGGTCGGGGTTGACGCATTTTATTATTGATTCACAACAATTGGGCTAAACTCCTTTCAAACCCCAAATAAAATCCCAAAACCCTACTTGATTTGACCAAAGCCCTGATAGGGGTTTAGATTATATCGAAAACTATATCTCTCCCCCAAAATGGTCGGGGTTGACGCATTTTATTATTGATTCACAACAACTGGGCTAAACTCTTTACAAACCCTAAATAAAATCCCAAAACCCTACGTTATTTGACCGAAGCCCTGATAGGGGTTTCAAGTAAATTAGATTGAAAATTTAATTTCTCCCCAAAATGGTCGGGGTTGACGCATTTTATGATTGATTCACAACAATTGGGCTAAACTCTTTTCAAACCCTAAATAAAATCCCAAAACCCTACGTGATTTGACCAAAGCCCTGATAGGGGTTTAGATTATATCGTAAACTAAATCTCTCCCCCAAAATGGTCGGGGTTGACGCATTTTATTATTGATTCACAACAACTGGGCTAAACTCTTTACAAACCCTAAATAAAATCCCAAAACCCTACGTTATTTGACCGAAGCCCTGATAGGGAGGGGTTCAAATTATATCGAAGATCAAATCTCTCCCACAAAATGGTCGGGGTTGACGCATTTTATTATTGATTCACAACAATTGAGCTAAACTCTTTTCAAACCCTAAATAAAATCCCAAAACCCTACGTGATTTGACCAAAGCCCTGATAGGGGTTTAGATTATATCAAATACTAAATATCTCCCCCAAAATGGTCGGGGTTGACGCATTTTATTATTGATTCACAACAACTGGGCTAAACTCTTTACAAACCCTAAATAAAATCCCAAAACCTTACGTTATTTGACCGAAGCCCTGATAGGGGTTTCCAGTAAATTAGATTGAAAATTAAATTTCTCCCCAAAATGGTCGGGGTTGACGCATTTTATTATTGATTCACGACAATTGGGCTAAACTCTTTTCAAACCCTGAAAAAAATCCACAAACCCTACGTGATTTGACCAAAGCCCTGATAGGGAGGGGTTCAAATTATATCGAAGATCAAATCTCTCCCACAAAATGGTCGGGGTTGACGCATTTTCTTATTGATTCACAACAATTGAGCTAAACTCTTTTCAAACCCTAAATAAAATCCCAAAACCCTACGTGATTTGACCAAAGCCCTGATAGGGGTTTAGATTATATCAAATACTAAATATCTCCGCCAAAATGGTCGGGGTTGACGCATTTTATTATTGATTCACAACAACTGGGCTAAACTCTTTACAAACCCTAAATAAAATCCCAAAACCCTACGTTATTTGACCGAAGCCCTGATAGGGGTTTCAAGTAAATTAGATTGAAAATTAAATTTCTCCCCAAAATGGTCGGGGTTGACGCATTTTATGATTGATTCACAACAATTGGGCTAAACTCTTTTCAAACCCTGAATAAAATCCCCAAATTCTACGTGATTTGACCAAAGCCCTGATAGGGAGGGGTTCAAATTATATCGAAGATCAAATCTCTCCCACAAAATGGTCGGGGTTGACGCATTTTATTATTGATTCACAACAATTGGGCTAAACTCCTTTCAAACCCCAAATAAAATCCCAAAACCCTACTTGATTTGACCAAAGCCCTGATAGGGGTTTAGATTATATCGAAAACTATATCTCTCCCCCAAAATGGTCGGGGTTGACGCATTTTATTATTGATTCACAACAATTGGGCTAAACTCTTTACAAACACTAAATAAAATCCCCAAACCCTACGTTATTTGACCGAAGCCCTAATAGGGGTTTCCAGTAAATTAGATTGAAAATTTAATTTCTCCCCAAAATGGTCGGGGTTGACGCATTTTATGATTGATTCACAACAATTGGGCTAAACTCTTTTCAAACCCTGAATAAAATCCACAAACCCTACGTGATTTGACCAAAGCCCTGATAGGGAGGGGTTCAAATTATATCGAAGATCAAATCTCTCCCACAAAATGGTCGGGGTTGACGCATTTTATTATTGATTCACAACAATTGGGCTAAACTCCTTTCAAACCCTGAATAAAATCCCAAAACCCTACTTGATTTGACCAAAGCCCTGATAGGTGTTTAGATTATATCGAAAACTATATCTCTCCCCCAAAATGGTCGGGGTTGACGCATTTTATTATTGATTCACAACAATTGGGCTAAACTCTTTACAAACCCTAAATAATATCCCAAAACCCTACGTTATTTGACCAAAGCCCTGATAGGGGTTTCAAGTAAATCAGATTGAAAATTAAATTTCTCCCCAAAATGGTCGGGGTTTACGCATTTTATGATTGATTCACAACAATTGGGCTAAACTCTTTTCAAACCCTGAATAAAATCCCAAAACCCTACGTGATTTGACCAAAGCCCTGATAGGGGTTCAAATTATATCGAAAATCAAATCTCTCCCACAAAATGGTCGGGGTTGACGCATTTTATCATTGATTCACAACAATTGGGCTAAACTCTTTTCAAACCCTGAATAAAATCCCAAAATCGTACGTTATTTGACCAAAACGCTGATAGGGGTACGAAATTATGTTAATTGATATATCTGAAAACAGTATATTGTTTGTGCGAACTAAATGAAACTATAGATTGAGTTCCCTTAAGAGCAATGAAAACAGTCTACGAACTGAAGTTACATACGGCATTATGCTTAGTGATATATATATGAACACATTGTGTTGTTCGTCAGAAATAAAGGAACACGCGAAATATGTTAAGAAATCTATATGAAAAAGCATATAAAGCTTGTCCGAACTAACGTTACATATGAATTCATGTTATCTAATATCAAAGATTAGCATCTCTGAATAGACCCCAACTGAGACAAGTTTTATCATTAATAATATAAAGGAGAATACAAAAGGAAAACATGTAGAAAGAAACAAAATCAGGTCATAGCCGAGATGGGCAAGTTGTTTATCTTCGCACATCAGCTTACACCCTGACCCTAACCCTAACCCAAAAAATGCTACGGCCCGTAGAGTCCATGGATGTTGCACAAGGCCCATATAGTCCATTGGATTGTATTGATTTTTTCTGAGTTCTGCGGCCCCTATAGTCCATGGATATTGCAAGTCCAATATAGTCCAATGAATTGTTAGGCATGAGAACCTTTGTTCTTTAACTTGCTCCTGGAAAATAGGTACTGCGAATGGAATACCGCTCTAAAAGCAATATTCTTAGAGGTCAATTTAGTCTTTACGTTCTGTTTTCATGTAACCAAAGACAACGCTCGTATACCAACCTGGGTCAGCCTGCATTAAGTCGAAAATCAACATCTACCGCCAATATTATATCCATTGTACGATCAAATACACACAACTTACAAATGTTCACTTCTAGGGCTACTGATGAGGGCTCATTACCCGAAATTGTGCAATATGGTCCATACTATCTCCCTTTGAATGATTTAACTGCTTCCAAAGGATCCAACCTTTATATTTTACTTACTTCTCTTGGAAGCACACACCAGTTAAGCATTGTCTTAAGCGTAGGCACATCTATACTGAAAAATCGTGGATGGCCACTCACTGTCAGCCGCGCAAAGTATGCTCAAATACAATGCTTGCTCAAATTTTGAATGACAAGCGAGATTGACGTCATAAGGGCTACATGTTGCCAGAAGATTGAAAGTGCGCACAATCAAACAAGGTGTGTTTCAAGCGCCTAACCTTAACCCTAACCCTACGTTACATACGAATTCATGTTATTTAATATTAAAGATTAGCATCTCTGAATGGACCCAAACTGAGACAAGGTTTATCACTGATAATATAAAGGAGAACAGAAAAGGAGGAAAAAAGAAATAAAAAAAATGTAGAAAGAAAAGAATCAGATCATAACCAAGATGGGCAAGTTGCCCATCTTCGTACATCAGCTTATACCCTAATCCTAACCCTAACCCTCTCTGAATAGACCCCAAATGGGACATGTTTTATCATTAATAATATAAAGGAGAACAAAAAAGACCAAATGCAGAAATAAAAAAAAAATAATCAGATCATAACCAAGATGGGCAAGTTGCCCATCTTCGCACACCCGCTTATACCCTAACCCTAACCCTAACCCTAACCCTAACCCTAACCCTAACCTAACCCTAACCCTAACCCTAACCCTAACCCCTAACCCTAACCCTAACCCTAACCCTAACCCTAACCCCCTAACCATAACCCTAACCCTAACCCTAACCCTAACCCTAACCTAACCCTAACCCTAACCCTAACCCTATCCCTAACCCTACCCTAACCCTAACCCTAACCCTAACCCTGATTCACAACAATTGAGCTAAACTCTTTTCAAACCCTAAATAAAATCCCAAAACCCTACGTGATTTGACCAAAGCCCTGATAGGGGTTTAGATTATATCAAATACTAAATATCTCCGCAAAAATGGTCGGGGTTGACGCATTTTATTATTGATTCACAACAACTTGGCTAAACTCTTTACAAACCCTAAATAAAATCCCAAAACCCTACGTTATTTGACCGAAGCCCTGATAGGGGTTTCAAGTAAATTAGATTGAAAATTAAATTTCTCCCCAAAATGGTCGGGGTTGACGCATTTTATGATTGATTCACAACAATTGGGCTAAACTCTTTTCAAACCCTGAATAAAATCCCCAAATTCTACGTGATTTGACCAAAGCCCTGATAGGGAGGGGTTCAAATTATATCGAAGATCAAATCTCTCCCACAAAATGGTCGGGGTTGACGCATTTTATTATTGATTCACAACAATTGGGCTAAACTCCTTTCAAACCCCAAATAAAATCCCAAAACCCTACTTGATTTGACCAAAGCCCTGATAGGGGTTTAGATTATATCGAAAACTATATCTCTCCCCCAAAATGGTCGGGGTTGACGCATTTTATTATTGATTCACAACAACTGGGCTAAACTCTTTACAAACCCTAAATAAAATCCCAAAACCCTACGTTATTTGACCGAAGCCCTGATAGGGGTTTCAAGTAAATTAGATTGAAAATTTAATTTCTCCCCAAAATGGTCGGGGTTGACGCATTTTATGATTGATTCACAACAATTGGGCTAAACTCTTTTCAAACCCTAAATAAAATCCCAAAACCCTACGTGATTTGACCAAAGCCCTGATAGGGGTTTAGATTATATCGTAAACTAAATCTCTCCCCCAAAATGGTCGGGGTTGACGCATTTTATTATTGATTCACAACAACTGGGCTAAACTCTTTACAAACCCTAAATAAAATCCCAAAACCCTACGTTATTTGACCGAAGCCCTGATAGGGAGGGGTTCAAATTATATCGAAGATCAAATCTCTCCCACAAAATGGTCGGGGTTGACGCATTTTATTATTGATTCACAACAATTGAGCTAAACTCTTTTCAAACCCTAAATAAAATCCCAAAACCCTACGTGATTTGACCAAAGCCCTGATAGGGGTTTAGATTATATCAAATACTAAATATCTCCCCCAAAATGGTCGGGGTTGACGCATTTTATTATTGATTCACAACAACTGGGCTAAACTCTTTACAAACCCTAAATAAAATCCCAAAACCTTACGTTATTTGACCGAAGCCCTGATAGGGGTTTCCAGTAAATTAGATTGAAAATTAAATTTCTCCCCAAAATGGTCGGGGTTGACGCATTTTATTATTGATTCACGACAATTGGGCTAAACTCTTTTCAAACCCTGAAAAAAATCCACAAACCCTACGTGATTTGACCAAAGCCCTGATAGGGAGGGGTTCAAATTATATCGAAGATCAAATCTCTCCCACAAAATGGTCGGGGTTGACGCATTTTCTTATTGATTCACAACAATTGAGCTAAACTCTTTTCAAACCCTAAATAAAATCCCAAAACCCTACGTGATTTGACCAAAGCCCTGATAGGGGTTTAGATTATATCAAATACTAAATATCTCCGCCAAAATGGTCGGGGTTGACGCATTTTATTATTGATTCACAACAACTGGGCTAAACTCTTTACAAACCCTAAATAAAATCCCAAAACCCTACGTTATTTGACCGAAGCCCTGATAGGGGTTTCAAGTAAATTAGATTGAAAATTAAATTTCTCCCCAAAATGGTCGGGGTTGACGCATTTTATGATTGATTCACAACAATTGGGCTAAACTCTTTTCAAACCCTGAATAAAATCCCCAAATTCTACGTGATTTGACCAAAGCCCTGATAGGGAGGGGTTCAAATTATATCGAAGATCAAATCTCTCCCACAAAATGGTCGGGGTTGACGCATTTTATTATTGATTCACAACAATTGGGCTAAACTCCTTTCAAACCCCAAATAAAATCCCAAAACCCTACTTGATTTGACCAAAGCCCTGATAGGGGTTTAGATTATATCGAAAACTATATCTCTCCCCCAAAATGGTCGGGGTTGACGCATTTTATTATTGATTCACAACAATTGGGCTAAACTCTTTACAAACACTAAATAAAATCCCCAAACCCTACGTTATTTGACCGAAGCCCTAATAGGGGTTTCCAGTAAATTAGATTGAAAATTTAATTTCTCCCCAAAATGGTCGGGGTTGACGCATTTTATGATTGATTCACAACAATTGGGCTAAACTCTTTTCAAACCCTGAATAAAATCCACAAACCCTACGTGATTTGACCAAAGCCCTGATAGGGAGGGGTTCAAATTATATCGAAGATCAAATCTCTCCCACAAAATGGTCGGGGTTGACGCATTTTATTATTGATTCACAACAATTGGGCTAAACTCCTTTCAAACCCTGAATAAAATCCCAAAACCCTACTTGATTTGACCAAAGCCCTGATAGGTGTTTAGATTATATCGAAAACTATATCTCTCCCCCAAAATGGTCGGGGTTGACGCATTTTATTATTGATTCACAACAATTGGGCTAAACTCTTTACAAACCCTAAATAATATCCCAAAACCCTACGTTATTTGACCAAAGCCCTGATAGGGGTTTCAAGTAAATCAGATTGAAAATTAAATTTCTCCCCAAAATGGTCGGGGTTTACGCATTTTATGATTGATTCACAACAATTGGGCTAAACTCTTTTCAAACCCTGAATAAAATCCCAAAACCCTACGTGATTTGACCAAAGCCCTGATAGGGGTTCAAATTATATCGAAAATCAAATCTCTCCCACAAAATGGTCGGGGTTGACGCATTTTATCATTGATTCACAACAATTGGGCTAAACTCTTTTCAAACCCTGAATAAAATCCCAAAATCGTACGTTATTTGACCAAAACGCTGATAGGGGTACGAAATTATGTTAATTGATATATCTGAAAACAGTATATTGTTTGTGCGAACTAAATGAAACTATAGATTGAGTTCCCTTAAGAGCAATGAAAACAGTCTACGAACTGAAGTTACATACGGCATTATGCTTAGTGATATATATATGAACACATTGTGTTGTTCGTCAGAAATAAAGGAACACGCGAAATATGTTAAGAAATCTATATGAAAAAGCATATAAAGCTTGTCCGAACTAACGTTACATATGAATTCATGTTATCTAATATCAAAGATTAGCATCTCTGAATAGACCCCAACTGAGACAAGTTTTATCATTAATAATATAAAGGAGAATACAAAAGGAAAACATGTAGAAAGAAACAAAATCAGGTCATAGCCGAGATGGGCAAGTTGTTTATCTTCGCACATCAGCTTACACCCTGACCCTAACCCTAACCCAAAAAATGCTACGGCCCGTAGAGTCCATGGATGTTGCACAAGGCCCATATAGTCCATTGGATTGTATTGATTTTTTCTGAGTTCTGCGGCCCCTATAGTCCATGGATATTGCAAGTCCAATATAGTCCAATGAATTGTTAGGCATGAGAACCTTTGTTCTTTAACTTGCTCCTGGAAAATAGGTACTGCGAATGGAATACCGCTCTAAAAGCAATATTCTTAGAGGTCAATTTAGTCTTTACGTTCTGTTTTCATGTAACCAAAGACAACGCTCGTATACCAACCTGGGTCAGCCTGCATTAAGTCGAAAATCAACATCTACCGCCAATATTATATCCATTGTACGATCAAATACACACAACTTACAAATGTTCACTTCTAGGGCTACTGATGAGGGCTCATTACCCGAAATTGTGCAATATGGTCCATACTATCTCCCTTTGAATGATTTAACTGCTTCCAAAGGATCCAACCTTTATATTTTACTTACTTCTCTTGGAAGCACACACCAGTTAAGCATTGTCTTAAGCGTAGGCACATCTATACTGAAAAATCGTGGATGGCCACTCACTGTCAGCCGCGCAAAGTATGCTCAAATACAATGCTTGCTCAAATTTTGAATGACAAGCGAGATTGACGTCATAAGGGCTACATGTTGCCAGAAGATTGAAAGTGCGCACAATCAAACAAGGTGTGTTTCAAGCGCCTAACCTTAACCCTAACCCTACGTTACATACGAATTCATGTTATTTAATATTAAAGATTAGCATCTCTGAATGGACCCAAACTGAGACAAGGTTTATCACTGATAATATAAAGGAGAACAGAAAAGGAGGAAAAAAGAAATAAAAAAAATGTAGAAAGAAAAGAATCAGATCATAACCAAGATGGGCAAGTTGCCCATCTTCGTACATCAGCTTATACCCTAATCCTAACCCTAACCATCTCTGAATAGACCCCAAATGGGACATGTTTTATCATTAATAATATAAAGGAGAACAAAAAAGACCAAATGCAGAAATAAAAAAAAAAAAAATCAGATCATAACCAAGATGGGCAAGTTGCCCATCTTCGCACACCCGCTTATACCCTAACCCTAACCCTAACCCTAACCCTAACCTAACCCTAACCCTAACCCTAACCCTAACCCCTAACCCTAACCCTAACCCTAACCCTAACCCCCTAACCCTAACCCTAACCCTAACCCTAACCCTAACCTAACCCTGATTCACAACAATTGAGCTAAACTCTTTTCAAACCCTAAATAAAATCCCAAAACCCTACGTGATTTGACCAAAGCCCTGATAGGGGTTTAGATTATATCAAATACTAAATATCTCCGCAAAAATGGTCGGGGTTGACGCATTTTATTATTGATTCACAACAACTGGGCTAAACTCTTTACAAACCCTAAATAAAATCCCAAAACCCTACGTTGTTTGACCGAAGCCCTGATAGGGGTTTCAAGTAAATTAGATTGAAAATTAAATTTCTCCCCAAAATGGTCGGGGTTGACGCATTTTATGATTGATTCACAACAATTGGGCTAAACTCTTTTCAAACCCTGAATAAAATCCCCAAATTCTACGTGATTTGACCAAAGCCCTGATAGGGAGGGGTTCAAATTATATCGAAGATCAAATCTCTCCCACAAAATGGTCGGGGTTGACGCATTTTATTATTGATTCACAACAATTGGGCTAAACTCCTTTCAAACCCCAAATAAAATCCCAAAACCCTACTTGATTTGACCAAAGCCCTGATAGGGGTTTAGATTATATCGAAAACTATATCTCTCCCCCAAAATGGTCGGGGTTGACGCATTTTATTATTGATTCACAACAACTGGGCTAAACTCTTTACAAACCCTAAATAAAATCCCAAAACCCTACGTTATTTGACCGAAGCCCTGATAGGGGTTTCAAGTAAATTAGATTGAAAATTTAATTTCTCCCCAAAATGGTCGGGGTTGACGCATTTTATGATTGATTCACAACAATTGGGCTAAACTCTTTTCAAACCCTAAATAAAATCCCAAAACCCTACGTGATTTGACCAAAGCCCTGATAGGGGTTTAGATTATATCGTAAACTAAATCTCTCCCCCAAAATGGTCGGGGTTGACGCATTTTATTATTGATTCACAACAACTGGGCTAAACTCTTTACAAACCCTAAATAAAATCCCAAAACCCTACGTTATTTGACCGAAGCCCTGATAGGGAGGGGTTCAAATTATATCGAAGATCAAATCTCTCCCACAAAATGGTCGGGGTTGACGCATTTTATTATTGATTCACAACAATTGAGCTAAACTCTTTTCAAACCCTAAATAAAATCCCAAAACCCTACGTGATTTGACCAAAGCCCTGATAGGGGTTTAGATTATATCAAATACTAAATATCTCCCCCAAAATGGTCGGGGTTGACGCATTTTATTATTGATTCACAACAACTGGGCTAAACTCTTTACAAACCCTAAATAAAATCCCAAAACTTTACGTTATTTGACCGAAGCCCTGATAGGGGTTTCCAGTAAATTAGATTGAAAATTAAATTTCTCCCCAAAATGGTCGGGGTTGACGCATTTTATTATTGATTCACGACAATTGGGCTAAACTCTTTTCAAACCCTGAAAAAAATCCACAAACCCTACGTGATTTGACCAAAGCCCTGATAGGGAGGGGTTCAAATTATATCGAAGATCAAATCTCTCCCACAAAATGGTCGGGGTTGACGCATTTTATTATTGATTCACAACAATTGAGCTAAACTCTTTTCAAACTTTAAATAAAATCCCAAAACCCTACGTGATTTGACCAAAGCCCTGATAGGGGTTTAGATTATATCAAATACTAAATATCTCCGCCAAAATGGTCGGGGTTGACGCATTTTATTATTGATTCACAACAACTGGGCTAAACTCTTTACAAACCCTAAATAAAATCCCAAAACCCTACGTTATTTGACCGAAGCCCTGATAGGGGTTTCAAGTAAATTAGATTGAAAATTAAATTTCTCCCCAAAATGGTCGGGGTTGACGCATTTTATGATTGATTCACAACAATTGGGCTAAACTCTTTTCAAACCCTGAATAAAATCCCCAAATTCTACGTGATTTGACCAAAGCCCTGATAGGGAGGGGTTCAAATTATATCGAAGATCAAATCTCTCCCACAAAATGGTCGGGGTTGACGCATTTTATTATTGATTCACAACAATTGGGCTAAACTCCTTTCAAACCCCAAATAAAATCCCAAAACCCTACTTGATTTGACCAAAGCCCTGATAGGGGTTTAGATTATATCGAAAACTATATCTCTCCCCCAACATGGTCGGGGTTGACGCATTTTATTATTGATTCACAACAATTGGGCTAAACTCTTTACAAACACTAAATAAAATCCCCAAACCCTACGTTATTTGACCGAAGCCCTAATAGGGGTTTCCAGTAAATTAGATTGAAAATTTAATTTCTCCCCAAAATGGTCGGGGTTGACGCATTTTATGATTGATTCACAACAATTGGGCTAAACTCTTTTCAAACCCTGAATAAAATCCACAAACCCTACGTGATTTGACCAAAGCCCTGATAGGGAGGGGTTCAAATTATATCGAAGATCAAATCTCTCCCACAAAATGGTCGGGGTTGACGCATTTTATTATTGATTCACAACAATTGGGCTAAACTCCTTTCAAACCCTGAATAAAATCCCAAAACCCTACTTGATTTGACCAAAGCCCTGATAGGTGTTTAGATTATATCGAAAACTATATCTCTCCCCCAAAATGGTCGGGGTTGACGCATTTTATTATTGATTCACAACAATTGGGCTAAACTCTTTACAAACCCTAAATAATATCCCAAAACCCTACGTTATTTGACCAAAGCCCTGATAGGGGTTTCAAGTAAATCAGATTGAAAATTAAATTTCTCCCCAAAATGGTCGGGGTTTACGCATTTTATGATTGATTCACAACAATTGGGCTAAACTCTTTTCAAACCCTGAATAAAATCCCAAAACCCTACGTGATTTGACCAAAGCCCTGATAGGGGTTCAAATTATATCGAAAATCAAATCTCTCCCACAAAATGGTCGGGGTTGACGCATTTTATCATTGATTCACAACAATTGGGCTAAACTCTTTTCAAACCCTGAATAAAATCCCAAAATCGTACGTTATTTGACCAAAACGCTGATAGGGGTACGAAATTATGTTAATTGATATATCTGAAAACAGTATATTGTTTGTGCGAACTAAATGAAACTATAGATTGAGTTCCCTTAAGAGCAATGAAAACAGTCTACGAACTGAAGTTACATACGGCATTATGCTTAGTGATATATATATGAACACATTGTGTTGTTCGTCAGAAATAAAGGAACACGCGAAATATGTTAAGAAATCTATATGAAAAAGCATATAAAGCTTGTCCGAACTAACGTTACATATGAATTCATGTTATCTAATATCAAAGATTAGCATCTCTGAATAGACCCCAACTGAGACAAGTTTTATCATTAATAATATAAAGGAGAATACAAAAGGAAAACATGTAGAAAGAAACAAAATCAGGTCATAGCCGAGATGGGCAAGTTGTTTATCTTCGCACATCAGCTTACACCCTGACCCTAACCCTAACCCAAAAAATGCTACGGCCCGTAGAGTCCATGGATGTTGCACAAGGCCCATATAGTCCATTGGATTGTATTGATTTTTTCTGAGTTCTGCGGCCCCTATAGTCCATGGATATTGCAAGTCCAATATAGTCCAATGAATTGTTAGGCATGAGAACCTTTGTTCTTTAACTTGCTCCTGGAAAATAGGTACTGCGAATGGAATACCGCTCTAAAAGCAATATTCTTAGAGGTCAATTTAGTCTTTACGTTCTGTTTTCATGTAACCAAAGACAACGCTCGTATACCAACCTGGGTCAGCCTGCATTAAGTCGAAAATCAACATCTACCGCCAATATTATATCCATTGTACGATCAAATACACACAACTTACAAATGTTCACTTCTAGGGCTACTGATGAGGGCTCATTACCCGAAATTGTGCAATATGGTCCATACTATCTCCCTTTGAATGATTTAACTGCTTCCATATTTTACTTACTTCTCTTGGAAGCACACACCAGTTAAGCATTGTCTTAAGCGTAGGCACATCTATACTGAAAAATCGTGGATGGCCACTCACTGTCAGCCGCGCAAAGTATGCTCAAATACAATGCTTGCTCAAATTTTGAATGACAAGCGAGATTGACGTCATAAGGGCTACATGTTGCCAGAAGATTGAAAGTGCGCACAATCAAACAAGGTGTGTTTCAAGCGCCTAACCTTAACCCTAACCCTACGTTACATACGAATTCATGTTATTTAATATTAAAGATTAGCATCTCTGAATGGACCCAAACTGAGACAAGGTTTATCACTGATAATATAAAGGAGAACAGAAAAGGAGGAAAAAAGAAATAAAAAAAATGTAGAAAGAAAAGAATCAGATCATAACCAAGATGGGCAAGTTGCCCATCTTCGTACATCAGCTTATACCCTAATCCTAACCCTAACCCTCTCTGAATAGACCCCAAATGGGACATGTTTTATCATTAATAATATAAAGGAGAACAAAAAAGACCAAATGCAGAAATAAAAAAAAAAAATCAGATCATAACCAAGATGGGCAAGTTGCCCATCTTCGCACACCCGCTTATACCCTAACCCTAACCCTAACCCTAACCCTAACCCTAACCCTAACCTAACCCTAACCCTAACCCTAACCCTAACCCCTAACCCTAACCCTAACCCTAACCCTAACCCCCTAACCCTAACCCTAACCCTAACCCTAACCTAACCCTAACCCTAACCCTAACCCTATCCCTAACCCTACCCTAACCCTAACCCTAACCCTAACCCTAACCCTGATTCACAACAATTGAGCTAAACTCTTTTCAAACCCTAAATAAAATCCCAAAACCCTACGTGATTTGACCAAAGCCCTGATAGGGGTTTAGATTATATCAAATACTAAATATCTCCGCAAAAATGGTCGGGGTTGACGCATTTTATTATTGATTCACAACAACTGGGCTAAACTCTTTACAAACCCTAAATAAAATCCCAAAACCCTACCTTGTTTGACCGAAGCCCTGATAGGGGTTTCAAGTAAATTAGATTGAAAATTCAATTTCTCCCCAAAATGGTCGGGGTTGACGCATTTTATGATTGATTCACAACAATTGGGCTAAACTCTTTTCAAACCCTGAATAAAATCCCAAAACCCTACGTGATTTGACCAAAGCCCTGATAGGGGTTCAAATTATATCGAAAATCAAATCTCTCCCACAAAATGGTCGGGGTTGACGCATTTTATCATTGATTCACAACAATTGGGCTAAACTCTTTTCAAACCCTGAATAAAATCCCAAAATCGTACGTTATTTGACCAAAACGCTGATAGGGGTACGAAATTATGTTAATTGATATATCTGAAAACAGTATATTGTTTGTGCGAACT
The DNA here is from genome assembly GCA_964017185.1 of Rugalucina vietnamica. NCBI lineage: Eukaryota > Metazoa > Mollusca > Bivalvia > Lucinida > Lucinidae > Rugalucina > Rugalucina vietnamica. The sequence goes on from OZ024884.1 coordinate 38,893,980, forward strand.
AAATGAAACTATAGATTGAGTTCCCTTAAGAGCAATGAAAACAGTCTACGAACTGAAGTTACATACGGCATTATGCTTAGTGATATATATATGAACACATTGTGTTGTTCGTCAGAAATAAAGGAACACGCGAAATATGTTAAGAAATCTATATGAAAAAGCATATAAAGCTTGTCCGAACTAACGTTACATATGAATTCATGTTATCTAATATCAAAGATTAGCATCTCTGAATAGACCCCAACTGAGACAAGTTTTATCATTAATAATATAAAGGAGAATACAAAAGGAAAACATGTAGAAAGAAACAAAATCAGGTCATAGCCGAGATGGGCAAGTTGTTTATCTTCGCACATCAGCTTACACCCTGACCCTAACCCTAACCCAAAAAATGCTACGGCCCGTAGAGTCCATGGATGTTGCACAAGGCCCATATAGTCCATTGGATTGTATTGATTTTTTCTGAGTTCTGCGGCCCCTATAGTCCATGGATATTGCAAGTCCAATATAGTCCAATGAATTGTTAGGCATGAGAACCTTTGTTCTTTAACTTGCTCCTGGAAAATAGGTACTGCGAATGGAATACCGCTCTAAAAGCAATATTCTTAGAGGTCAATTTAGTCTTTACGTTCTGTTTTCATGTAACCAAAGACAACGCTCGTATACCAACCTGGGTCAGCCTGCATTAAGTCGAAAATCAACATCTACCGCCAATATTATATCCATTGTACGATCAAATACACACAACTTACAAATGTTCACTTCTAGGGCTACTGATGAGGGCTCATTACCCGAAATTGTGCAATATGGTCCATACTATCTCCCTTTGAATGATTTAACTGCTTCCAAAGGATCCAACCTTTATATTTTACTTACTTCTCTTGGAAGCACACACCAGTTAAGCATTGTCTTAAGCGTAGGCACATCTATACTGAAAAATCGTGGATGGCCACTCACTGTCAGCCGCGCAAAGTATGCTCAAATACAATGCTTGCTCAAATTTTGAATGACAAGCGAGATTGACGTCATAAGGGCTACATGTTGCCAGAAGATTGAAAGTGCGCACAATCAAACAAGGTGTGTTTCAAGCGCCTAACCTTAACCCTAACCCTACGTTACATACGAATTCATGTTATTTAATATTAAAGATTAGCATCTCTGAATGGACCCAAACTGAGACAAGGTTTATCACTGATAATATAAAGGAGAACAGAAAAGGAGGAAAAAAGAAATAAAAAAAATGTAGAAAGAAAAGAATCAGATCATAACCAAGATGGGCAAGTTGCCCATCTTCGTACATCAGCTTATACCCTAATCCTAACCCTAACCCTCTCTGAATAGACCCCAAATGGGACATGTTTTATCATTAATAATATAAAGGAGAACAAAAAAGACCAAATGCAGAAATAAAAAAAAAAAAATCAGATCATAACCAAGATGGGCAAGTTGCCCATCTTCGCACACCCGCTTATACCCTAACCCTAACCCTAACCCTAACCCTAACCCTAACCTAACCCTAACCCTAACCCTAACCCTAACCCCTAACCCTAACCCTAACCCTAACCCTAACCCCCTAACCCTAACCCTAACCCTAACCCTAACCCTAACCTAACCCTGATTCACAACAATTGAGCTAAACTCTTTTCAAACCCTAAATAAAATCCCAAAACCCTACGTGATTTGACCAAAGCCCTGATAGGGGTTTAGATTATATCAAATACTAAATATCTCCGCAAAAATGGTCGGGGTTGACGCATTTTATTATTGATTCACAACAACTGGGCTAAACTCTTTACAAACCCTAAATAAAATCCCAAAACCCTACGTTGTTTGACCGAAGCCCTGATAGGGGTTTCAAGTAAATTAGATTGAAAATTAAATTTCTCCCCAAAATGGTCGGGGTTGACGCATTTTATGATTGATTCACAACAATTGGGCTAAACTCTTTTCAAACCCTGAATAAAATCCCCAAATTCTACGTGATTTGACCAAAGCCCTGATAGGGAGGGGTTCAAATTATATCGAAGATCAAATCTCTCCCACAAAATGGTCGGGGTTGACGCATTTTATTATTGATTCACAACAATTGGGCTAAACTTCTTTCAAACCCCAAATAAAATCCCAAAACCCTACTTGATTTGACCAAAGCCCTGATAGGGGTTTAGATTATATCGAA